>JAZHYW010022038.1:0-18989 GCA_037355805.1 Ixodes ricinus
AAAACTGCCTTCATAGCTCTGTGGTTGAGCGCGTCTGCCTGCTGATCAAAGGGTCAACGGTTCGATTCCCGCCGGCGCCGGTCTTTTTTGATTTGTTTATCTGACCCGCGGCGTAAGAGGTTAGATAGCCTGTAGATAGATAGATAGATGGATAGATAGATACATAGACGAAAAGTGCGTGAAGTATCCAAAGAATGCTATTCGCATTAAAAAGAATGTCACAAAAGCGCAATGCCGAATAAATAAAAAAAAATAAAAAAGCGAAACACTAAACGTCAGATATAAAGCTAGCACAATATACGCGAAAAAATGTCTAAATGCAATGCGTAGTAAATACAACGTAAAATAAGCACACACGGAATTAACAAGTAAACAATCACTCTTCAGACATAAATCGTCAGTTACGGAAAAAGGCGAATGGAAGCAATAGTAAAACAAGGACAAGGACGAAGCAAAATTATACATAAGTTGAAGCGCAGTTTTCTCGCGGAAATGTTGCGTATGTCAGTCTCTTGTTGAATATGACTATATGTTTTGTTCTGGATACATCTGGAGTAGACGCGCGAACATTTCTTAGAGTGTAGGAACAAGTTTCTGGAGCTGCAAAGGTCGTCTGTGTTCGCGAGCTGCCGAATCGTTAGTACCTATCAAAAGTGGAAGAGTGACGACAGGGGCGGATTTGGGGAAGGGGGGGGTGCGCCGCTCCCCCCCCCTAGCTCTCAAGGTCAACTTTGTTGTAATAAAATCATTGATGATAATACGCCAGCCAAAAGATTAGTTCTGGTGACATAGCAAATATTGGGTCGGCAAACTAGATCTGGGCAACGTTTTGGACGTAACGTCATATTTCAGGAAACTTCTCCCCCCCCGGCGCTGACCCATAAATCCGCTCCCAGAGTGACGATGAAACTGTCAGTAGACGCCGAGGCGTTGTACATCCACGCATCATCACAGAATCTGTGCGTCGGAGGCTTTCCGCTTGGTAGAAGCGAAATAGGCGGCTATACTGTGGCTCAACTGGACAGCTAGATACGATGCAGGTTGCAAGGCACCAGCATTTCTGGAGCACACTAGTTAATCGGACCCTGTTGGATATGGAATTCCGCAGCAGATTACCCTTGCAACTGTTCTGTGTGCCAGGAATGTAAATAAACGCGTATTAGGTAGGTGATCATAACGTTTTGGCTGATCAGTGGATGTTACTGTACCACGATAAGAAATTGATGCAGCAAAAACGATGCTATTTGACTGAGCTGTTGATCTGCGAATGCTTGAATTAGCAGTAAACGTATGCATTGAAGATACAGGCAGTAGCGAAAAAAGTCTGTAAAAGTGTGTGTGATCGCTCTCTCCTGGCCGCCGCTTCACCGCTCTTTTTTTCTGCAAGGTGATTTGCGGCGGGATATAATCGTAGAGAACGTGACTTCGAATGGCCGTCCAGGTAAAAGCGCAAGACGATTAATCGACGAGCCCACGGTGCATCCTGACCAGTGTAGCTGCGTGAAAGCTTGCTTCATGATTTACTCCTCGACTACTCACGACGCGTAAACACCGTCATGCCTGTTTACTTCGCTAGTTGATGCGCGATTCTCGCGTGCCAGTATGCATAGGAATGCTTGTGAGCACGCGCAGTTGGTGTTTGTTTTGTTCTACGATCCATCGTGCCTCAGCCACTCCTCGTTCCAAACGTCTATCATATCCGTACACAATCAAAATACGCCTCTGATTGTCACTCTTGATGCGCAATCGATGCGTAAGAGCAAGTGCCGTTCTCTTAGTTGCTCGTGATCTCGGTGGCGCTGGCCCTTGCGGAGCGCGGGCGTGGCACTGCAAGGGGGAGAAAGCACAGCACAGGAGCACAAGACGCGAGTGCGCATTTATAATTACTGGTCGCGGCACACGCTCTAGAAGGCGGAAAGTTGTTTGCCGGCAGACAGGCTCTTCATTAACTTTTTTTTCTTCTTCTTCTAACGTCAAGTAAGCTTTGATAAGTAAAAAAACTAAGTCGGTATTCATCGATGCACCAATCAAGCAGTGCAAGAAGTGTGTCACCGCGTTCGTATAGTCTTTGCTGGGTCTGCTATCTTCGGCTAAGCCAATAAGGCACAGAAGAAAAAGCGCAGTATCGTGGCGATGCATTGTGCGTGATTGGTTCTGGGGTAGGGTGCCTGCTCGTCCCAGGGTGAAGACAGTGCAATAATTGAAGTGAGTGGGCCAGTGCGTGACGTGCCTGCGCAATCAGTGCTACTTGTGCGGTAAAATGGCGTCCGCAGCATTATCAGCGGCTACTTGCTCGAGCTGAGTCACACCGGATTGCACGCACTTCAAAAGACATAAAAAAATTGCAAGATACTTAAAATTGCACTGGGTGGCCTCTGCAATGGCTTCTTTACTAATTTTTAATTTGCACCAAACCTGAGCGCACTGAACGTAGTAACTTAATGACACTTTTCTTTTCTCGAATTTCGCATTTATTTTAGAAGTTATAGGCGAATTAAAATTACAAAAACAAGCAAAAAATAACCTCCTTCATGACGTCCTTGGTTGCTTGAGTGGCCGTGAACTAGACGAGGGGTAGTGAGCTGAGCGAGCGCTCACGGCTGCCGTACTCCGTGTCGACGGCGCGAGAGGGCGCCACTAAAGCGTGTTCTGGATAGGCTGTATGTAGCGGGCAGCTAGAGCGGCTCTCATTGCATTTGCTGCGCGATTAAACACAAATTCGGCATGACACTCATTGGCCACAAACGACAGCAAACACGGGGTAAAGATCAGTTCAGAATGGGAGCCACTTCGCGCTGCCATACCGCGAAACGGCCAAACCGCCAGACAAAGCTGCTCACCGAAGGCCTTGGGAACGCTCAGAGCCGGTCGGGTCCTTCGGTCCCTACGGCCGCAGCGCCGCCGCGTACATCCGGGACCTTTCCGTGTCGGCGCCTGATCCCACTACTCCTTTCAGGGGTGTCGCGAACTTTGTCGAACCAGATTTTTAGGTCGAACTTTCGTGGTTCGACTGGGTCGAACCGGTTCGACGAACCTGCGAACTTTTAGCCAGATTCGACCGGTTCGACTTTGTGGACAGTGTGGCCAGACCTCGATACAAGCATGTCTAGGTTTGGAGAATTTTTTTTATGCAAAAGGTTATTTCAATTTTATGAACAGTTGCAATTAAAAGCAACTAATTATAATCACTGAAAATGTTGATAACTTAATTGTTTGTACTGTATTAACTGAAATAACCAATCAGTGCTGCCCTTAATTCATTCCTTAGCCATCACCATCCAATCCGAAGCCAACTGGCCAGCCTGTCGCGCATGCGCACACGAGTCGAACCTCAATAGAAGGTTCGACGAACTTTCCACTAAAAGTTCGAAAAAGTCGAACCTGGTCGAACTCGAACCTCGGCCGGTTCGCGACACCCCTACTCGCTTTTTCTAGTATGCGCCGCCTTTTCCACCGCTTGGTGGCGGGTATGTCGACGGATCATTTCTTGTTTCCGTACTTTATAAACTGCATTTGTTTCTTTTCTGATCTAAAATACTGAACAAAACTACTTTTATAAATAATTGAAACGGTTCGCGCCACTTATATTTTGTATTTCGACTAAAAAGAAGCTTTTAGCGGCTCTGACCAGTAGTAAGCCCAGGACCTAAGACGTCACATATACGCGCGCTTTCGGTACTGCGGGTCGCCCTCGTCGGTGGAGGAGGTTTCCGCGTCGTCCGGTTAAAATATGACGCACTGATATTTAGTTACTCTCTCCGTGCCCGCTGGCTTGCCCGAACCCCAAGAGACGTGAAAACCGCAAAAAAGGTAGACGCTTAAATATGATTGCAGGGCCTCTGTAGGAATGCGGAAGCATTCCTGCCATAGTGCATCTCACAAGCTACCCCGCCACGTCTTCCTTTCTGCACACGGCGCTCCGGCGGTGACATCGCGCCCCCACTGCGGAGGCGCGGAGAACCCATGCCGGCTTGACGATGGCTTCCGTGACGAAGCATTGCGTTGCCGTGCTTTCTTTGTGTTTTATTGGGAATGCGAATTTAGGTGCATTTTCTGCAACAGACGGTGACAGACAACGGTTACAGACAACGCCAGCTTCGCTCCATGGGACAGCGTTAATGCTTTCGATTAAAACGATTGATCGGAAATACTATGACTGAGATGTCACCACTCAAGCAAACGCGCGTGTGTGTGAATGGCACCTCAGTTTGGGGGGGGGGGGGGGGGGAGGCCGGCAGTGTTAGCGCACCACAGCTCGAAGCCCCGTGGATCGGAGCTCGCTCCAGAACCCTAGGCAGACTTGCACTGATCCGTTACAAGGTAACTGGAATTACTTGTAATCCTCACTATTTATCGTAATTTAGTAACGGAATAATTACATATTTTCTAGAGTAATTTTAAAGTAATTCCTTACATTTTTACGTAACGGATTCCTTGTAATCCGTTACATTTTTTCCAATTCAGCCCCCCCCTCTTCTGCAAGAGAAGGTCGTTTTCATTTTGGTAAAGTTACTGGTGACACTCAAGGGAAGCGGCCTTTTCAGTTCCGCAAAGCCTTTTTTAGCAACACCAAGCCCTTGAATCTTTTTTTTTAGACCTCACAACCAATGTCAAAAGATCCAAATAAACATTTTCACAAAAAAGTGGGGAAGTTATATCTGCTTTTTTTAGTGTCTGTTTTTCTTTGCGATCGAAGGCGGGAGAGGAAGACAACAAGTGATTTATGCCTCTTTGAGATGCTCAAGGGGTAAGTGCACGAGATCAAGAATTAACAATGTCCTTCTCGGTTATAGTAACTATGACCGTTTTCATAATGTCGCAACACGAGACAACGCTCCGTCTACCCTGAAAACCGCTAAAAGAGATGTTATAATAGAGTTTTAGTAGATCGTTTTCCTCCGCTAGCCCTCCGCTACGAAGACCGTCACTGCGCCTGCGCGCCGATGGCCTGGCTGTAGAGTTCCGGTAGCGGAGGTGTTGAGCGAGCGCGAAACACGGTCTACTAAAAGTCGCTAATAGTGAAGGTGTTGCCACAACGCATCCTCGTTGGTCGATGCACACTTATCATCTTCTCTTAGAAAGCAGGATGTATTTTTTCGCTGCTTTCACCTTATTTAACCCTGTTTTAAAGCTATCTTTACTTTTTTTGTGTAGTCCAACTTCTAGGGTTGGCCTCTTTATTTGTAATTTCAGTGTAGGTTATCTGCATCTCAGCTACCCTTTTTGTGAATCAGCATCGAGCACTTCGAAAATGGTACAGTCTTTTTTTTCTTCCTGTTTTTACCTCAGCAGGACGCATCTTATCTCAAGCAGATATTTTTAAGGATAAAACATAATGGTGGCTGACTTAGACTTAAAACAGTGAAACTCATAAGTGGGGCCATAGCGCGCTTAGTTTTCTGCCTTTCGCTGCCCGTGGCATCAGCGGACATCTATCTGGAGAATACCGGACGAACTGCAGTCGGTCCGGTGCTCCGTGCGTTTTGGAACGGCACCGAGAATTAGGTTACGGACGGAAACGCGTTTATATTTCCTTGTTTCAACAAACGTTCCAATTAATTGTTAGTTATAAGTGTCCTGTTTTTGTTTTGTTTTTTTCCGATTGACTTTCCATATTTAAATATTGAAACTTTTCTTAATCACCAACGTCCCAACCGAGACTCTGATGTCCAGCGAACCAAAGGAAGAAGAATATCGAGCCTTAACTTTATTTATTATTTAATTATCAGCTTCCTGTTACCAACTTTACTAAAACTCTCGAATAGCAGGCAACGATTGCAACGACAAGTTTTGCTCTATCTTCAGCCATAGTATCTTCCGTTGCTTCGCTGGAAAAGCTCGTCGCAGAAGTGTGAAGGATTCGTGAGGCACAATATGGCACTCCCATCCAGTGCCTCTAGTTCAGAGTGTCCAGCGTAGCAGTGAGCATATGAGTGAGAAATAACGCAAAATGTCCGACGAGACTTTCGACAGTCAGGTAGCTGTTGCTTAAAATACTCAAGGTCAATAAATGGAACAGTGGCAGTAGAAGATCTTGAATAACCTTCTTCACTTTGTTTCTTAATTGAGGAAAATATTGTTGAGTAACGCCACGAAAGTAACGGATTACTTTTGGGGTAACGGTCGCTTACTTTCATGGAGGTAATTGATATTGTAATACATTACAATTTAACCTCGAGTAATTGTAATTATAATTTACTATTTTTCAGTAACGGTGTACAAGTCTGCCTGAGGTTCGCGATCGCTCGCCGCGACCTTCGATGATGCTGATCCTTTAAAAGTCGACAATCGCGGGGGAAGCGGCTGGGGTCTCTGAGGAGAGGACCCAAGGGAAAGCACGTAAACCCCCAGAGTACGTCACTCGAAAGTCGACGTGGAGAGTTGAGAGGCACTCTGACCTTCGATTTGTTTCTTTCTTATAAAAAAAAAAATAAGAACTAGCGATCGCAAGAAAATATGGTTTTCTGTTTTTCGTTTCATAGGTGACGCAGATTAATTTCCGCAGTTAATTGGTCAAAGTCTGAAAATTGTTGCACCGCCCTTTTAATAGGATGGTGAACCGAAATTTTTATTTAAAAAAAGCAACGCAGGAGATGTAGGCGGGACGCTACAATCCTACAGCACTACTCGTAAGGCGATATCTCGAATGGACGGCCGTATTTTGGAAAAAGAGGTCGAGATTGAACCAGGCCGAGCCAGGTCTTGTTCAATCTGACCTGAAGTCGTGACGTCAAGATATCTCGTTCTTCTTCTCTCGCTTCGCCCCTCAAGGCGGCGAGGCGGAGAAGACGCGAGCCGTTCCCTCTCCTTCTCGGAAAAACAATACGTAAACATATCTGTCAAATGCGCCTCTTTTTTTTTTTTGAAAAATATGGTCATCCGTTTGAGATATCGCGTGCTGTATGAGTGATAGTTTCGTGTTTGTAGCATTCCGTTGCACGCTATTGCCGCCGTTTTTTGTGGAATCCAGATTTCTCTTCAGCATCCCTTTAAAGACTCCCACGGCTATGTGGTGATACTGCACTGGCTAGATTTCTCATATACAGCTGAGAGACAAGTCGCCCGTTGAGGCGGACATCTTCCGGCTGCCTAAAGATACACTACAACAAAATTACTTACGCGATTGGTTTTTAATCGGTAATAGCAAACTCACAAAGGCAATAAGCGCCCTAATGATGCGCTTTTTTTGCTGCCTAGTTAGGTGCATTTGATCATGGCGTTTGCTGCGTTCTGAAACAGGGCATCCTTTCTATGTCTGCTTATGTGAGCGAGTACGTTCAGTCGCAAGCCTGTCGAAGTTATCTTAACCTGCATGCTGCCCGTGTGCTTGCACACGTGAAGGCATCCACGATTTTTTTTTTGAAGGGGAGGGGAGTGAGGTGAAACAGTATTGGGGAGGAGATCGAACAGTTACGCCTCTAGCGGTACGCTTCATCTGTGGGGACAACAACCCGAATTTTATTGTTCGCTTTTGATCAGAGAAATCGAAGACGACGATTCGAAGGCCTCTCCTTTCGCAACGTGCCTTCCACACAATCGAGATTGCCGGTCTTAGCAACCTATTAAATTGAGCTCGTTCTGAGCATGGGCTCTAAACAGCAGCAACAAGTATGGCGTCCAGTGAATACGCCCTATTGAGTGACGAGATGTTTCGGTGACTTCTTCTTATGGTTTCTATCTATGACGTCACGAGCAGGATTATCGCTTGTCGGTGACAATTTGGATTGCGTGTGTAAAAAAAACATTGTGCAAAGCTCGTAGTCATCGCATCCTTAAACCAACACCATCAAAGTGGAGAGTACGACATGCCTCTTATTTCCACGAGTGAAAGTAGACTCCATCATACTCAAAACGTCATAGTGGGCATTTGGACAATCGCTTGGAAGGTCGACCACAGCACGCGCTCAGCAGTCGCGCTCGCAGCATGCACGTGAAGATGACTTTGACAGGCTTGCGACTGAACGTGCTTTGGGGTCGCGCACGCGTTGCTAATAGCTGTTTTTCAGGCACTGTAAGTTGTCGAAAAGAAAGCGTAATTTTATTTAGATGCCTTGATTTCTACACAAAGCTAGGAGCTGAGCTTTCGGGACGCTGCCATGCATGCTTCTGCTTTCTAGAGCAAGCACGAGCTGCAAGTTTACTAAAGCTACTTGCTTGATCACTACCGGCTGCAGAAAGCTTGGAAGTAATCCGGCCTTTCCGTCCAGGAGAGGAAGCTCGTATTTCCTATATCAAGAAACTTAAACAAAAGATGCACAAATTGTAATGAAGACATTATAATGTCCGTCTTTTATCGATTAATTGAGACAGTATCTGGGTAACTTTAGCTGCATGTAGTAGGTGGGCCCAAAGAGAGAAAAAATAACTGCGAAAGAATTTATCGAGTTTCCACTGAAACCTACTGAGTTCATTTTCGCCAGGCAATTACACACATCGGCACGTTCGCTAGTCTACTCAATGTAACTCTAGTTAGATTAATTTATCGTCGTTTGCTAAAGCGCCTTTCGATAAGACGGCGTTCGCTGAGATTATAGGACCTGCCGCATTTCTTTCAAGCGTGCTTCGTCTACACTTTACGCGCTCTTGTCGCTCCTTTATCCAACGTACGAGTGCAATGTGCGCAGGACTACGGCAACTACCAGTTCAGCTACGATATCGTGGATCCCCTGGGGGCCACCAACGGCCGCTGGGAAGTCGGAGATGCGTTCGGCAACAAGCGGGGCGGCTACACCATCACGGATATCGACGGCCGCCAGCGACGCGTCGAGTACATTGCCGACCAGCACGGATTCCGCGTCATCGTGAACACCAACGAGCCCGGAACAGCCGCCAGCGCCCCGGCCAGCGCGGTCTTCAACTCGCCTTACGTCGGCGTCATCGGTGGGCTCGCCGTCGCCAAACCCGTTGTGGCCGCGGCGTCCACGGTACCCATCGCCAGGGTTCCAGCTCCGTACGTCAAGCGAGTGCGCAAGGTGATCCGTGTGCCCGCCAGGTCTCGTTACCTTGCTAGGGCTTCGACGCCCGTCGTCCTCGCGGCTCCGAGCCCGTACCAGGGGCCCTCGTTCCACGGCCAGTTTGGGCAACGTATCGGTGCAAGCAGAAACTTCTACAACTACTACTGAGGCTTCAGGGGCAGCTATGGGCGCCACATGCACCATGAAGTGTTGCTCACTCGCGTGAGCACAAGATGGCCATGAGGGCTGCGAAGACCCGAGGCTCGGCTCTTCCTCGCCTTTCACTGTGAGGTTTCGTCCGTTGATTTTGGATAAGAACTGGGAGGTGCGCAGCACCAGGACAAGGACACCGAGACTGTGCCGAGCATGCTCCTGTCACGTTATTTTAATATCGGGTCTAAATCGGTTGTCCATCTGGCATAAATCATTAGCCGTACACTCTCGCGCCTGCAGCAATCGACGAGGAGTTGCTGTGTGTTCTTAGAGAACGAGAGGTGAAAAGAGGAGTTCGCCAGCAAACCTCCAGGTTGTTTATATTTCGTGCGCCGCTAGTACGGCCTGTTTTGTTTTTATTTCGGTCTTTGGGAATAGAACACTCCCGAAGTCTTGTAAAGGTGCAGCCAGTTCACCTGATCATAAACTGTACCTTATCGCGTCTTGTTTTCATCCCAAACGAATTTTCGCGGTCGTGCACAGAAGCCAACTTCTATCCAGTTGTGAGTTGTAGCATCGTTATCTGTTTTATGTATTGTTTGTCTGCCTTTTGCCTTTATGTAGAGCTTTGGGTCTTTCACTGTTTCTAGTCCATGGTGTGTTGTTTTTGTGTGTCCCATCGCAATGGCCGGAGCCTCCGTGGGCCTTCGCCTTGGAAACCATCCTTTTGAGCTGGCCAGCGGAATGTGTCCCGTCCATCCTTAGCACAGAATTAAATGTCCTTTAATAACAGTTTTTAAACTGCCGTTTTGCAGCTGTGTTGCGATCATGTCCTTATTATCCGCGGAGAATAATTCATATTATGTTCGACTAACTCAGCTCGAAAAGGATGATTTACAAGGGTGCTACCCTCGATAAAAAGTGCAGTGTGGCTAATCTATGCTTCATGTTTCACGCATAGAACATTGTCGTTCACATTTGACTTTACTCTCCCTTTGCCTTGAATGCTACAGCTCGAGGGAAACGATGGAGATATATTACACCAGGAACCCTCTTTAGTCGCTTCACATATACTATATTTATGAATGTACATTGCAGAAAGTATTAGAACTGAACAAAATTGAGTTATCGTTTCATGCGATAGAAGTAGGCTTCATGTAGGTGCTCCTAACATACATTTAAAATAAAACGCGCGTATGTTGCGCTTACTGTCAAGCGTTTTAGTGTTACTAACAGCTGTACAAATAAAAGCAAGATTGTTTTTTTAATGTTATACGGCGTTTGTGGAATTCAATATTATTTTGATCTTACCACTATAATGAACTCTTTTTTTAAATATAATGATGCATTACATTGTACTTCGCAGTTTTGCAGCACAAATGTCTGGGTGTCTTTCTGCGGATTGAACATGTTCGCGTAATGTGAAATAATGCACTCGGTTAAAAAAAAATTTGTTTTGTGTGCTTACAAACTGATTAACAAAAAACGAAGAAACTTAATAGGTTATTTATGTATAGCATCCATATAGCAAACTTCCATTAAATAAATGAAGAAATTACTTTTTTATTTTGCTCTCTAGTTGTATTTTTTTATTACTTTGATGGGCCTCGTACGTTGAAAACTGTTAGTTTTAATTTCAAACCCAGAAATAAACTAAGCGTACACAATGAAAAAAAAGTTGTTGAGCATTGATCTGATTTCATATATTTGTTTCAGTGCAAATCTGGAAGTATACATAGGAAACGAAGAAACTTTTAGATAAACATGAAAGAACTTGGAAAAAGAAAACAAGATAGTCAGCGTACAATGTCTCATATTTAAGAGCGAAAAAAATATTTTAACTGGTGGCGTCTTCACATATCACAGCTGATTGGAATCGTTTTGGGGTTAGTAATTATTAGTGACATAAAAAAATCTCGAATCATTCGTCTAAGATACCCCACTATCTCGCACATTAAAGCCGTATAAAGCGGACACTTTCATTTTCCAAAATGACACGTGCTTCTTATTGAATATAACAACTTCCTCAAACATTCCTCCTCCTAAAAAAAAAAAAAAAATGCTGGAGCAAACTATGTTAGAAAGGGCCTATGAAAATGCAGCTTTGTTTTAAAAGTTCACTTTAATCTTCTGTAGTTTTCTTTTGCCCCCTTACCTTCCTGGTTCTGTTGCCGCCAATAACAATCAGGATACCATTTTCCTCAATTTATTACAGACGAGATTTGTATGTAACGTTGTTGCACGAACATAGTTCCGCTTTCACGTTTTTACAACCTCCACCGTTTCTTTACAATAAAAAAACAAAACAAGAAACATCTCGCTGAAACGTACAAAAATACTGGAGAAAATATCCGGGATCCTGATACCCCTGCCGCACGGGCTTTTTCAAATGATGCTTCGCCAAATGTCAATTGTCCGTGAAACAGGGTGTATTCGGTAGATGTCGCAAACTCAATATATGAAGAAGAAAACAAAAAAGTGTTTCCTACATTACATTGCCGACGGTACTGCTTTGGACACCCGTTAGCCAAGAGAGGACGTGTTGAGCATGCAGGCGAACTGGCGATCTAACGTCCCTAAGCGCCAAACACAAGTCAAACACGCTCGTTTTGGGTTTTCTTACCATGCTTGCATTAAAGGCGATCGGGTTCCAGGTGTTAGACAAATGTCCTTATGTTTTTGAATGGCTACCGACGAGGACAAAGGCTGCCCGTTCCGCCGCTCGGTATAAAAAGAACGAGATCGATTTGGGCTGTCATTCATAATTGTACTGTTGCTCCACGACCATTAATGATGCCGCCTAACGCAGTGTAAGGTTACAGGCGACATCATTCGAGCTCGTCGTGCAATCTTCAAACGGTGGATGACAACCCAAACTAACTATTTCTTCTTCTTTTTTCTGTACTGCGGTTGCTATTTGCAACTCTAACCTCGTGTCCTGTTCCTGTTTCGCATTTTATTAAGTCGCGGACGTTTTAACTGCATACTTAGACAGGCGCCAGCTCCCCGTTTCTACAAGTCTCGTCTTTTCCGCTATATATTATGTATAATTATTACAGTCAATGAGGGTGGTCAGTTCGAGTCATATTTAATCCCAAGAGAAGTGACGCCACTCAGCGCAAGACCTAACGCTTCCTTGGCGTTGAGGTCTTGTTTCTACCTCAGGAACGCAAACTCAGTGGTTCGAATCTCGGGTGGTCTCTTTGGCGAAGAGTCTTTAGGGCGTCGCTGATAGCCTTTGTTACTTTTCGACGTAGAGCCCCAGTATTTCCTTCCTAATGAAGTTCGACAGCTCCTCTAATTTCTAAAGTATGTGGTAGCCGAGAATTCTGACAGAGGAGAGCGCTACTGAGACCCATTCGAGCAATTTTTTAACTATCAATTCACAGTCGTCACTTGCAACGCCACTTCCAAGGTCCAAGGCTGCGTCAAAGGTAGGGAATATACCGAAATTGGTGAGTACTTCGCTCTCTAAGAATCGGCCATAGGACGTCATCGTGTCTATGTCGCCGGAAACAGTTGAAACTTCCGTGCCTCGCGTGCTTTCCTCGCCGAGGCCGAGTAATAGTCCTTTGTGTAAACTAGTGTAATGGCATCGACTTCTCCGCCGTTTTGCGGGCCAACAGTTTCAGCAAAATGGGAGGCGAATTCGGTCGTGATTCGAGGATCGCTTTTGTGCCAGGGAAACTCTACGAAACAAACCGAAGCAGCCGAGCTTGAGGGACGTGTCTTCTTTACTCTCTTTTTATGAGTTTCCGGCAAAAAGCTAGTCAGATAAGTAAACGATTTCCTCTCCCTACTAGCTTCTTTGTAGTTGGGGCGTCTTGATGAAATTAAAAAATATATACAGCCTTATTCTCTGCTAGGGAGATGAGGCACGTGTTGTAAATCTGTCGTTTAATTATTTTTTGGGGACCAATTTCTCAGTTGCTTGCTTGACTGCAATTAAACTTGGACCGCCTCATTCAAAACGCACTGTTGGTGTGCCAAGTTTGAGTCTTTTTTTTTACCCTTATTTTGTTTCTAGGGAGATGATAGTATTGTGATCAAGTATGTTTTAATTTTATTCGTTTTTGTGGACACATTTGTTGGTTGCTTGCTTCACAGCAATGCACATTCGACCGCGTCATTCAGAGCAGTCTGACGGCGTCAAAATTTGGGGCACCGTTTATAATTTTTTTTCTCTTGAAGTAAGTATTTACAATACCGTGAAACATTACCTCTTTACAGACTATGGACTGTGCTTAGTGTAATAAACGGCGCTGTGGTCAAGCATGTTTTAGGGTGTATCCGATGGCTCTCTGTCTTCGGAGGAAGACATTCTTTATCGCACCGAGTGCCGTCATCGCGTGACGAAGCAAAGCTAGACAGAAACTTTAAGCGGTAAAATGGCATAAAAGCATTAGCCAACGCTACACGTTTGAGCTGAGTCACGCCAGGTTACGGGACCTCTGAAAAACATAGAATACAATTGAGTGGTAAAATGACTGAATGTCATTATTCCGCGAAGAGGCGTGTGTATACGACACTCTTACAAGTTTTTACTTCTATTTTCACTCATATTTGTGGACCTCTTTTTCAGTTGCTTGCTTCACTGACTGAATTTAACTATATTTTGAAGCAAAGTGATTGTATTGACAATCAAGTTGTACATTTGAAATTAATTGACCCAAGTGTGATGCAAAGAGACTCGTGCACGTGCAGGTCCCAAGCTTATCTGGAAGAAGGCTTTTCCTCGCATACAGTCGTGCACACTGTACCCCATAATCGCAGGTGGGAGGAAGCGAAACAACTGCGCTGTGTAGTCATTACTTGGCGTACTACATTACGCCGCTGCTATTTAAAATCACTCTAAAAAATTCCTCCGCGTCTACTTTCCCGCAAAACACTCAAAGAGCCAATCTCTGCGATCTACGAAATCAGCTCAGCGAATGATGAGGCCGAACATCCGTTTAGACCTCAAAATTAAGCCTGCGCTGTGGCATTACGCAATGCAAGCATGACGCTATGCGTTGGAAGCATGACGCTTTGCATTGCGCAATGCCACAGCGCAGACTTCATTTTTAGGTCTAAACAGATGTTCCGCCTCATCATTCGCTGAGCTGATTTCGTAGATCGTAAGATATTAGCTCTTTGAGTGTTTACGCGCAACGATAGACGCGCGAAACTTTTTAGAGTGATAGCAGCAAGATGGGTTCAATGTCGGTTTGAACGTATACCTTTTAATATGAGCAAGTGCAAACAATTTTCTTTGGCGCAGCAATTTCGGTTTCTGGCACCGTTTGCCACTGCCAATCTCAAAAATGTTCCATTTGACGGCAGATTCCATGTTTACCCTGTGATTCAGGTTTACACTCACCCTTTTGTTGCAGCTCATTTCCTTCGGATCAAGCAGAAGAAAAAGGGTATAAATGCCGAGTGTCTGGACGAGAAACGTCCATTTTCCTCCGCTCTCTTCGATTTACTGTTTAAACAACACCACAGGAAAACGCTCGCCTTGAAAGGTAATTTGAGAACTGTATCACCAGTCCGCGACCGCGCGCAAGAGATCTGCTCCGCGAGATACAATTAAGTACCAACATCAACGGGCAAAACAGGGCGGTAGAGGCTCGTCTCCTCTCCATGGCGTTTGCCAACTCACATTTACTACGATCACCTCAAATGATTCTTCTAGCTGGTTGTTCAGCCCTTACACGCCAAGCAATGGAGGACTCTGGAGAAACACCAGAGAAGAAACTATGTCTGCCGTCGGACGGAGCAAGCACTTCCGACTACTCAATAGGAGACCAAATTGACGTTCATCTTGACGAGACACCTTTCACAACAGTGTCATACCGCAAAAGCGCTCGAAAGGCCTCCCCATCGTCTTCAAGTCAACGAAGGCACAGTCCTTCTGGAAAGTGAACCGTTACCACATCGCAAACGGAATCGTCAACACAGCACAAGAGAAAGTGAGCTCACATAAATTCACCAAAGAACGAAGCCTTGTGGTAAGCGTTGCCTCTTTGTCGTCAGCAAATAAGCTTCTAGCCTTGAAAACTGTTGCTGGAATCGATATCGCGGCAAATGTACCACAGTCTTACTCAAAGAATCTGGGCAAGATAAAAAAAATGTCCCAAACGAGGACACAGATGAACTACTCCTGGAGTATCTCACTGACAAAGGGGTTACGTCTGTAAACGGCAAATTGCCTACGTGCCACAAGGCGACGGAGGTGTCGTCAAGCATCCACGGGACAGCGTCATCTTACAACTTAGAGAAGACTGCGCAATGCTCACATGAGTTTTCTAGGATTCACAGTCACCCGCGGTGGAAGAATATTTTGGACAGGCGGTACGCTGTTTCCGCTGCCAAAGGCATGGACACATGGCTAATCCGTGTCGCGGACGAAAGCGACGCAAGGTGTGCGCAGGCTCACATAACCATAAAGAATGCAGTTCCAGAAACCACTCCAAGTGCGCAGACTGTGGTGGACCACATGCTGCATCATTCGCACGTTGTGTGCGAAACAAAGAAATAGGAGCATTACGCAAACACGAACTGATTCACGGCAAAACAACTAAGAGTAATTCGCCACGACCAAATCCAGAGGCAGTGAGACCCGTGTCTCCTGCGCCTCCAAACCCAATACAGAAAAGATCAATGTATACCCACGTTGAAGCCATCGGAGCTGCCGGACCAAGGGCACCACCACCAGAGGCACCGCCGGCACCGCCCCGTGCACCACCGATACCACCACGGATTCCTCCACGCAAGTCAGCAATACGTGACTCAACGCAGACGCCAACGCCGCTGACAGCAAGAAAAGTTGAGGCACAGACAGCCGACACCAATCCATATTCAATGTCTCTCCGACAAAACACAACTGCCCGATCCGAAAAGCTGCTGCTCCGATTTAGTTTGCTGCATTGAAGGCAATTGTAACTACACTACCGGAGGCTAGAGACCTTCCTGAAGTGAAAATGCTACTTTCAATGGAGCATATCCATACACGTTCGAGTGCTCCGATGAACTCAAATTCTACAAATGAATGATCGGTACCGACAGGCCTTTCTGTTCCAACGGAACGCCAATGGCCTGCGATCAAAGAGCGGCGACTTTCGGCAGTTTGTTGCCCTCCATCAGTTCCCAATTCTCGCCACCTCTGAAGCACGAGACACAGCCAAGTTCCGACTGCCCAACTATGTGACCTATCAAACGACACGACCTTCCGGCCCCAGTCGGGCAATGTTGTGTGCGCGAAAGGACCTGACATCAAATCTCGTATCTACATTGAAAGAGGATGCACCGGAATATGTGGCGTGCAAAGTGAACATCGGAAAGCTATGCCTAGTCATTGCAAGGGTGTACTTTGAACCCCACCTATCGCTCTTACAGAGTTTTCCCGTATGATTCGAAAGCTTGGGAAAACATTCGTAGTTGCTGGTGACTTTAACGCCCACAATCCTCTCTGGGGAAGTGATCGATGTGATATTCGTGGGGATATGATCTCCAACGCAGCTGAAAATCTTGACCCAACGGTATTGAATGATGGATCCGCAACATTCTTACGCGGTCCTCCATATTCTAGTTGTTTAGGCCTTACACTCTGTTCCCACAACTTATCTCCTGGAATGGACTGGCGCACAGATGTCAAGACAAGGGGAAGTGATCATTTTCCTATCCTCGTGTGTCAACCTAAACTTTTGCACTCTCCTCGGAAATGTAAAACTCAACTAACAAATTGGATAGTTTATCCACACTTGAATACTAAAACCATAAATACAATTGACTGCACACTTTAAAATTTTGTTACAAACATTCGCACAAATATGGAACGCTCCACGCGTGTGATATCAGTTCCTCAGGGATGTATTGGAGTGGATGCCGAATATGAGAGGCTACGGGCTATACGACGAAGGGCTGAACGGAAACGCACGTGACTGTGATCGAACAAAACGTTAATAGGATAATTAATGCCTTACGCTGCATTGCAGGAAACAAGTGAGGAGGCTTAACATCGTCCCTCCTCCACCTGCACGTAGCACTAGTAGGTTAAACGCTAGCCTATTCTATATTAGTGTTTCACGGTCTCTGACGCAGCTTTGAGACTCGTCTACATTACTTGTTGGCTCGTATAGTCTAAAGGCCGGTTCAGACACTTGCGTTTGAGTGCGTTTGACTGCGTTGCGGCGAGAACCGAAAGCGAGTCACCGGCACATCTGTGCTTCGTATGAAGCGTGGAATCCAATTCAAGGAATCTTCTTGGCACGCGATATAAGCAGCAGGGATGTCCTGGTGTCTCGCTGCCACAACGCAGTCAAACGCAGTCAAACGCAACTGTGTGAACCGGGCTTAAGAGTTTGCCTGGGTGTGCCTCGCGCAACGTTCGGTGTTCTAGTTATTGCAGAGGCACGGGAGCCGCCAATCTCGCTCCTTCGAATACAAGAAACCTGCAGGCATTTCTTTCGATTAAAGACACAACATAACGACCACCCTCTTTTTCATAAATTTATGAGCAGAACAGGCGCACGAGTACATAACGTTATTTTAGAACATCAACGCCACCTACCAAGTTACACTCAATGGGAAACACCAGTCTCACCTGTCCCTGGACGTTGACGATGCCTAAAGTTCAGACGACAATGGAATGGAGACGAAAAGCTCAGTGAGCAGTATGGTGGCAGCACAACTGGCTCTTTTCCATGTAAACAATCAGTACCCCAGTTTCACTCAAGCGTACACAGAGGATCTGCCGACGATCAAGGATCAGATTCTGCCTTTGTTATACCATCTTTCGACACACATCGTTCATTCCGGCTATCACATCGATCATCCTCTGCTGCAGCTGAGTTACCTGTTATACTGTCAGCATTACAATATATTCGGCCTGCAAGCATGATAAAGAAATGGGTCATATGCAGTGGCTCTCAAGTGGCTCTCATATCCATGCAATCAATGAACTATAAAAGTAACGGCGGATACATTTACAAAATTCTGATTGAAATGACGGCGGCCATGAAGGCAGGCCACGACATTGCACTTCAGTGGATCCCATGACACTGTGGCCTCACGGACAATGAAGCGGCAGACTGCCTCGCCAAAAAGGCACACTGGAACGGGCAATATCAATGAGTCCCCCTTTCCCGTGGAGACACTCGTGAAATATTAAGGACAATAGTACGCACAAAGTGTAGTTCTACGTGGTTTGACGAACACTCTAAACGCTGCATTCTTTACGAAATCGACCCTGAGATAAAATTCCGCGTGCCCATTTCTCTCACACGCAGCATAGAAACACTACTACATGGACTTCGTCTCAATGTCGCTTATATATCGCTAGTTATTTATACCGCATCCATTGCGTAGAATCTCCAGAATGGTCATCTGGAGAGTCGGTCGAAGATGAAACTCATCTCCTACTAGAACGCTCGAGATACGTAACGTGTCGAAAAGAGCTAAATTTACGGCTCATGGTACTTGGCGACCGCCCCTTGTCGCTAGAGAAGACACTACGGACCTGGCTAACCTGGTTCTACAAAGAGGGCTCTGTTTGCCTTACGCGATTTCATCTTGGAAACTAAAATAGCGGACAGTTAGTGAGAGTTATATATCTTCATCAAGAACAACAGAAACGAGGCACCAAAGTAGAAACATTATTATATGATAAATTTACATTACATACATCCTTCAACAGTGAAATTATGTATATTATACTCATATACCTTGGTTGTATATTATTGCGCTAAAATTAGCTTTTAATGTAAAAAGTGTTTGAATAATTTATTGTGCATACATAATTTATTGTGCATTTAGTGTATATTGTACAGTACACCACGTACGTTTGAGTGTAGGAAATATATACAAATAGCATGACAAATCATTGCACCCTGATGTAAATAG
>JAZHYW010022041.1:0-22101 GCA_037355805.1 Ixodes ricinus
TGGGCTCAAGAACGGACCGCCGACCATGACAAGAGCCATCAAATTGGCATATTCGCACCTTCGCAAACTAGGTGTTGTCACCTACATCGACGACATTGCCTGCGCGCACAACAGTTTCGAAGACCACATCAAATGCCTCCGTGAGATCTTCAAGGCCACACGAAGCATGGGTTTCACACTCTCGCCGACCAAGTGTGTCTTCGCCTCGCCAACCATCACGCTCCTCGGAAGAGTGTTGACAACAGAAGGCATACAGCCAGACCCTGATCGCACATCTGCTGTATCTCGGTATGCTACACTGACGTCCATACATGAGGTTCGCAGCTTCCTTGGATTTGCGAACACGTTTCGCAAACATATAGAGAACTTCGCAGTGATTGCAAGACCGCTTACTGAACTTCTGAAGAAGACCACGAGCAAAGAAAAGAACAAAGAAACGCCCACTCAAGCACTTCAGCTTGTCCTCGACAAAACTCAGCAGGAATCCTTCGAGTCACTCAAGATGAAGATCACTTCGCCGCCAGTCCTATCCTTCTTCAAGCAAGAATGTGAGACGTATGTTGAGACGGATGCGTCACATGAAGGTCTTGGAGCCTGCCTCTCGCAAGACCAGAACGGCAAAAGACGTGTCATCGAATATGCCAGCAGATCCCTCAAAGACGCAGAAAAGAGGTACCACATCAATGAGCTTGAATGTACTGCTGTACATTGGGCTGTGACCGAAAAGTTCCGTCTGTACCTGCATGGTCACAAGTTTGTGCTCATCACTGACAATTTCACAGTGGCGTACGCAGTGAACAAAGCCAAGCTGAACCGCAAGTTCGCACGCTACATCGTTGACCTGGCAGCCTTCGACTTCACCGCCCTTCACAGGCCAGGCAAGGAAAACGTCATCGCTGACCATTTGTCCCGCTACCCTCTCCCTGCCCAAGCATGCCTCGCCGTGCTAACATCACAAGATTCAGAGCTTGTTCGCACTCAGCAGACCGATGAGTACTGCCGCCAAGTCCTTGACAAGCTACAGAAACAGCCCGACACGCATCATCTGAAGCAAGTTCATAACTCCTTCAAGTTATCAAACTCGGTGCTAACTCACGTGACAACAATTGGAGGCCACAGGAGAGAACAACTCGTCCTTCCCTTTGCATTGCGCTCCACAGTACTCCGCCTTTGTCATGACGAGTGGCCATCTGAACAGTGAGAAAACGCTCGAACGAGTACGCTCGAGGTACTGGTGGTCAACACTACGCAAAGACGTCAGAGCCTACGTTCGGGGCTGTGAAGCATGTCAACGAACAAACCGTCGAACCACACTCGCCAATGGAAAATTGGGAGCCCTTCCGATTCCTTCAACGCCATGGGAATGCGTCTCAGGCGATCATGTTGTCTCACTGCCCCAAACGGAGGCCGGAAACACCCACTTGTTCGTACAGATTGATCACGCCACTCGTTACCTTCTGGCAAGAGCCACATGTTCGTTGTCGGCAGCAGATGTCATCGAAACCATCGAACAAGATGTCATTCAACGTTTTGGACCGCCATGCGTGTACATTTCCGACAATGGACCCGCATTTGCCAGCCACACAACAGAGCAGTTCTTCAAGAAGTATGGCATCGAGCACCATCTCACACCTCCGTACACCCCACAAGCAAACGGACTTGTCGAAAGGGCCAATGCAACCTTGGTGAACACGCTGAAGAAACTCGCTTTCAAGAACCCGCAGACATGGGACCAGCACTTGCCCAGTGCATTGTTGGCAATCAACACCGCAGAGCAAAGCTCCACAGGATACTCTCCATTTTTTTCTTTTGCACGGGTATCAGCCTCGCCTCCCGAGGGAACTTCACATCGGAACTATAACATCTGACGACTCCCGCGAGGATCAACTCGACATTTTGCACGCTGCACGGACCGATGCTACCACGAACCTCCTACAGTCTCACCAAGCAAGCAAGCGACGCTTTGACCTGCATCGCAGTGACCACAAGTTCGATCCCGGAGACTTGGTACTGTACAGCTGGCCGCAAGCCAGTGATCACAAACTAACACCGCCCTTTAAAGGTCCATTCGAAGTCATCCGCCCCGTTGGTACTGTGTGCTACCGCATCCGAAAAGTCGGCAGTACAGAAGACAAGATCGTCCACGTCCAGACCTTGAAGCACTTCGAAGACCGACCACAGCTGAACCTGGCCCCGGACATATTCACGGAGCAAGAGGAAACACCGCCCCTCCCAACCGAAGTGAGCCGCCCAAGACGTGCTACAAGGCGTCCACGTCACCTTGGGGACTATGACACTGACTTTTGAACAAAAAAAAGAAGCTCGCAACGTCTTAAGGGCCATGTGCCAGTGTTTTTGTGCTAATTAGCCGTTTCTCGCTTTTTTTAAGGGCCATATGTGAGCAAGTGTCGCCATCTATTGTTGCATAGAACAAATATTTATACTACTGCCACCTGTTGTACATTTTGATAAATAAATAGTTGTTATACCCAACACCAGGATGACTAGCTCCGACGGAGCGGTGACATCAGCCCTTGCCTGCCGTGGTACTTTGTCCAAATATGCGAGGAGTTTCACCTCGCAACAATGGAGACGAAACCTCGAACCGTGTTGCTGTCCATGGTGTTTCTGCAGGGTGGTTCCAAATACAGGTCGAAGAGTAATAGTGAGAGGGGACAACCCTGACGTACCGAGCGTTGAACCTGAATGGTCTTTTAGAGAGATCCGTTAATAACAACTTAGTCGTAATATCATTGTAACAAAGTCCCACACCTTTCTCGATTGTTTCGCCTACTTTTATATGTTTCAGAGGAGTAAAAAGGAAAGGATGTTCCACCCTGGCCAAGGCTTTTGAAATATCAATTTGCAATATTGCAGCTCTTTCACAAGTTATTTCATATATTTCTAATATAGGCCGTACAATATGAAGGTTTGTTTGGATATGTCTTCATTTTGTGGAGGAAGTTTGGTGGTCTCCTAAAACCGAGGCTATCACACTTTGCAATCGAGCAGCGAGCAGGGGGTCGAATATATTATAGTCACAAATTCGAAGGTTTATTTTCCTGTAGCCACCGATCTGCTGCACCTTGTCTGAATCTTTTTACTTCGGAATAAGTATCGTGTGTGCTTTTCGGAACAATGGCGGTAAGACACCTTTATCATATGATTTAATGTATACACGAAGAAGTACTGGTGCAAGTTCTTTTTTACACTTTTTAAAGAAACTTGCGCGGCAGGCCATTCAGACCGGAAGTCTTTCGACTTTTTAATGCGAATAGCATTTTAAATGCGAATAGCATTCTTTGGATACTTCACGCACTTTTCGTCTATGTATCTATCTATATATCTATCTATGTATCTATCTGGCTATCTAACCTCTTACGCCGCGGGTCGATAAATAAATAAAAAAGACCGGCGCCGGCTGGGATTCCAACCGTTGACCCTTTGATCAGCAGGCAGACGCGCTAACCACAGAGCTATGAAGGCAGTTATTCACCGCACTCTAAACATTTGTTTATATCTTTACCATAGGACGCGCTTTACAGCGCTGTCACAGCTACCGGTGCGCGCGCGTTCCATGCACGAGGGCTGCTCACCGCTCTCCCGCGCTCACCCTCTCCCTCTAGCTCACCCTCCCGGCGCTCGGGAGACCTCTAGCTCAGCCTCCGCGGGAGCGGAATGAGCCCTCGTGCATGGAACGCGCAGCGCACCGGTAGCTGTGGACAGCGCTGTAAAGCGGTCCTATGGCTGAAGATATAAACAACCGTTTAGAGTACCGTTGGTTGAGACTAGGCTGAGACGCCAGAAAGTCTGGTCGGTACCATTTTGAGTGTTTGTGCGTATGGCGCGTGCTTTGCTCGCCTTCCTAAGTGACACAAACGCACGTGCTGGGCTGCGGAGATCGTGCGCAGGGCTGTGAAAGTGTCAACAAATTTAGAATCGCCTCAAGAGTGGGCTGGCGTATCTAGAGTGTGCCGGCCACCTGACGAACGCGCATAACTCCGCACCGTTTGATGCTATTCGCATTAACGTAGATAATCATTCCCAAAGGATGGGTTCTGCTGATTTTTATATCAACAATGTTAGTTTCGATTTCTTCAACCGTCAGGGCCCCGTTTAGGCTCATGGTAACATCACTATGCAGGGTGGGCACTGGAGATATTATTTCGTCCTGTCTTGGGTGTGTAGGGCTGGTCTCCTGTGAGAAAAAGGGTATTCGTAGCGAAAAACTAAAGTGCCTTGGATATTCCTTTCATCAGTCAGGAGCGTCCTATTTTGTTGTAGGGGATGACTAATTTCTTTTTAGAGCACTCCCATTCCGCGCGGAAATATTTTTTTCGTAGGTTCTTCTACTTCAATTGCTTGAAGAGTTGGTGTTTTGCGGGAGTACTTTCATAACGTCTCGTGTCATTATTTTGAAGTTGCTTTTTGATGTTTTTAATTTCTTTTTTGTATTCCCCGGGATGGAGGCGCTCAGGTTGGAGTAGGTATATCATGTCTCTATTCAGGCGTCCTTCTTCTGCTTTCTCGTGAAATCTTGTGACTGAGGAAATTTTAAATGACTCCCATTTTTGGCATCACCCATCTTTCGTCAGTGTAAGTTCATCTATCATTTTTTATCCTTTCTTTAAAGCCATCATTGTCAAGCAACCTTTGATTCATCTTCCAGAGTGATCATGACTGTGACTTATGTTTTACTTGTTTCTTTTTAAGCCTAGCTTTTAGGATATTTGTAATGTGGTCTCGAATGTTCCTAGTTGGTGTTCGGTCGCTGATATGCGAAACACAGTTTAAGCCTTCTAGTGTAATTGCGTTAAACCTAGTGTCAGCATGAATTCGCACTTGACTAAATAAGCTTTGTTTCCGTGTCACATAATTGTAGGCATTTACTACAATGATGCACCAAGGAAGGTTGTAAATAAGCACGTTAGTGACTAAAGGTTGACCGGCGTCTGTGCCTTCAATTATGCTGCATATTCTGTACTGGAGATATTTTTTAAACAAAATAGCACAACCTGCCGAATAATCATTTGCTAGACAGTGGAATTTACCATAGCAATTCATCCATACACTGCTAGCCGGAAAAAGGACTTGTTCTCTTAAACTTTAGTTCCTTGCAGCGTTACTAAGTCACACTCATAGGTCTCTAGAATGCGAAAAAGTTGGTATTGTTTTTTGGTTGAGTTGATACCCTGGACATTGAGTGTAGAAATGCTAAATAGGCTTGCCTGGGCGGCGCCGCCAATTACTCGTCATGTCTATGGTTAGTTGTCGGCCAGGCTAGACTTGTTTCTGCTCGATCCTTAAATTTAGGCTCTCTCTTTTTCTTCTAGGTGCCAGCCTGTCTGTGGCTCTTGTGTTACTGGCAAGTCGACTACGGGTGTTACAGGCTCGACAAGAGCATGGCATTGAGTTGGTCATTTTGGGTTTTTGCAAACCCGGTCATCTTTCGCCTCAGTGTCTGTGGGTTTTGGAGGTTGTACGAGTTGTTTTTGGAGTCCTTACTCTTCTTAGTTGGGACGTCGTCGTCGTGGCTTGCATGTAATTCTTGCACTGAGCATGCCTCATTTTCGACATTTGCGAACCTGTTCAGCAGCTACATGTTTTGAAGCCTCGCCACCGGACATAGTCACCTCTTTGTGCGTGTCAGGGGGTCTTGAGTAGAGCAATCATCGTTGCTGCTCATCTCCTCTACATCCATGATATGTTCGTTGTCACCAGCTTTTGGCGATGTCTTTCCTAGCAGCTTCGATGCATACGTAACCACACATTCCTCTCTTGTGTGCCCATAAAGTCAGCAGTTATGGCACTGTGGAGTGCGACACTGTCTGCGAATATGACCGATGGATTTACATCGTAGACAGAGAGGAGATTGTCCAGGGGTGAACACCAGCGTGTTCACCCCAAAGATGGTCAGAGTATGTGGTACTTTGTCTGCCTTGAGGCGTTCTTTAGGACCAACGTCACCACACGTGTGAGCGTTTCTGTTTCTTCAAGGCCTTAAAACCTCAACCTCTCTCTTTTGATGTCCTTGACCGTGCCAAAACGGCTCAAAAACTTTCATGATTTCGCTGTCTGGCAGAAGGGTTGCAATGCCATAGAAGCATCAGCTTTTACTCCTCCTTGTAGGTGTCAATAATAAGGCATCTTGTTGTTTCACTAGTAGCTCCTCGCATTACTAGAATGGCAAGTTGGGCTAGTTGGTATGAATCCATATTGAAAAACAGCGCAAATAAGGTCAGCGCCTCGTCCTGTATGTTCTCTTCTTGTCCGTGTGTTACTCGCGCTGTTTTTCAGTATGGCTCCTCGCATGCCTTGATCTTGACTTTGGCTGCTACATTAGCAGAGATGGCCATCCAAACGTGGCTCATTTGGTATGGGCCCAAGCCTATTAGATCTTTTGATCAATGACCGAAGAAAGCACATCCTTGAAGTCGGTAGCTTTATACGGACGTCCGGTCATATCAGCATTGAGAAATAAAGAGTTAGTGACAAACAGCTTTCCGCTGCCCGTTGACAAAAAACAAGGCCACCAAGTGCCGTCGAACTGCTCTCCTTGTAGCTCATCTTGCTTCTCTCACAAGAAGCCACGCTGCGAGTATATCGGTACCAGGGACGAACCCGGGTTCCTAGATGAAATTCGACTGAGGACAAGCAAAAAAGCGGCCCCACTTATTTACACTTCGTCGTCTTCCAGACCAACCAGCCACCCAGGGGATCGTGCCACCACGTCCGAACCGAGGAGTCAATCAATGCCAAATAAAGTCGGTACGCATGCGTGTTGGCGGAAGTTTACCATGATGTATTCAACCCGAGACTGGGGCAGGAGAAACAAAAAGTGGCAGGGCCTGTTTCTCGACATACTGAAACCTGAGACGCGGCAAGAAAATGACAAAAACACAAAAATACAACGTCTCTAACCGACTCGACTGCCTAATGACGTTGTTTTATTGAGTGTTTCTTTTTACCACAGTGAATTTTTTTTGATGGTAAGTTCATCATCATCTTAAAAATTCCCACCTGTCGTGCTTTCTTTTTTCTATGGTAAGTTTGTGGCAAATTGCCTAAAACTGATGACGTGACATATATTTTCTGATGCAAAGTTTGGTCCTTTGATTTGCAGATCTAAAACAAGTTCTGTATTATTTGCAGAAAAACATAGCATTTAATGGTGTTACGATTCGTCATCTGGCCAGATCGTTAATTCAAGGCGCATATGCAAGATAATCTATTTCCGAAGTTCCACCTGCTCATTCCACTTCCTGTATCAAAACAGCTGCCACCCCCCCCCCCCCCGCCTCCTTCCCCCCCCCTCAAAAAAAAAAAGAAGATCAGGAAGTATAGAGATAAAATAACGGGCTCGTCCGGGATTTGAACCCGGGACCTCTCGCACCCTAAGCGAGAATCATACCCCTAGACCAACGAGCCATTTTTTTATCAAAAATGTTTATTTACATGGGTATATACACGAGAACACTATATACAATTTACATTATGTACAAAGCGTCAAAGTAACAAAAGAATTGAACGGTTATCAACTTATACAAGGAGAGTGTTACTGGAAATATTAGAAAGCTCGGAAATAATTGGAAAACAAGGGATGTACAGCACTACATTTTCGCTCTACAGGGAGTTGGCAAAGAGGGCCCTAAAGTGATAAAATTCTGGTCTTGTGACACAGACTCATATGACGTCAGGTGAACGACTGATGCCTTCTATGGCTTGCTTCCATTCTTCATTATCTTCGCAGCATGCAAGCATGCTCTGACAAACAAATGTGGCAATGTTCTTAAAGTTCACCCAAGACGGTTTGGCAACCCCTCCGTCCGTATCTACTTTCCGTGTCTTCCACAGGCTATATAAACCTAGCACAACTAATGTGTCGAGAACCGTATCTAACTGGTCTCCGAAATGTAGGTAACGGAAATTACTTTCTTCGACTTCAAAGTCTTTCTTCACTGTCCTCTTGAAAACGTCCCAGAAAAAGACTGCATCAACACAGAGCACAAATGCATGGGTGAATGTCTCAGTTGTTTTGCAGAGCCTGCAGTTTGTGCTCCAAAATACGTCAAATCCCCGTGACTCTCGCCACTCTTTTACAGGTATTGTCCGCGAGTGAAAGCGAAAAAAGAACGACTTGCACTTCGGTGGAATGGGCAAGCGTTTGACTCTTTTTAAAACATCAGTATTGCAGTTAGGGGGAGCAGCAAATACACCCAATCGGTACAGTGGTTCTGGAAACAAAGAAGTAAGTAGACATGTAAGTAACTTCTTCTTGGAACATGTCTCTAAGAAGTCACTGGAAAACCGTGCTCTCAGGAAATCAATGGTGTCTGCTACCTCTTTGTAGAAGCCGCGTAAAGTGATCGTTTGGCTCGATGACTCTGTATTCACTGCTGTCCCTGTGTACTTTGATAAGAAATATGTTTTACACGTTTCTAGAAACGGGTGCTGTGTGGTTCGATAAAATTTCCATCTTGCCATTAGCTGTCTAACAAAGATATGGCCAAGACCTAGGCCGCCATCCTCCGTTCGTCGGAAGAGGTTTGATCTCCGCATGGGCTCGTAAGATGAATTCCAAATAAACAATGCAAAAATCCTGTTAAACCTGTTAACTGTAAGTCTAGAACAGTGCATGACCTGAAGAATGTATGTTAATTTTGATAAAAGAAATATATTGCAAACGGCAACTTTGCCAAACGTGGAAAGGTATCTTAGCTTCCATATACGAACGGCTGACTTGACTTTGGATTCTAAAGAGTCCCACATGGGTTTCGGATTGTCCATGGCATTCAGTGGTACACCTAAAAGCTGCGGCTTGTTCGTTGTCCACTCGATGTCGACGAACTTGGCAGGTGTTGTACCCCACTCCCCGCACCACGAACCACTACTTTTATCCTTATTCACCAAAGCACCAGACACAGGGCAGTAGTCGTCGACGTGTGACATAGCTGTTACGATGCTTGGTTTGTTGGAGCAGATCAGGACCAAGTCGTCCGCATAAGCCAGGAGTTTTACTTCACACGCATGAAGGCGAAACCCTTGTATGTTTTTGTCATTGATGATGCTTCTGCAGAGAGGCTCTAGGTAGATATTGAAGAGTAGCGGCGACAGTGGACAACCTTGGCGTACCGACCTTCGGACTAGAATAGAATTTGTCAGAGATCCGTTTAGAAGTAATTTTGTCGATATGTCCTTGTAACAAAGCTTTACGCCCTTTTCAATAATTTCGCCGAAATTTAGGTGATTTAAGAGCGCAAAAAGGAAATAGTGGTCCACTCTGTCGAACGCTTTTGCGAGGTCAAGTTGTAATATAGCTGCAGAGTCTTGTGTCCGTTGGCATATCTCCAACATTGATCGTACTGTGTGGAGATTAGTTTGTATGTTTCTTCCCTTGATGGAACATGTCTGATGATCACCGACGACTCGACTTATTACTGTTTGAAGTCTACCAGCCAGCACTCGAGCAAAAATCTTATAGTCACAGTTCAGGAGACTGATAGGTCGATAAGCTTCAATCCTTTGCAGCTTGATTGGGTCTTTGAATTTAGGAATAAGTATGGTATGTGCCTTCCGAAACGACGGTGGCAAGGTATCCTCGGCGTAAGATTCTTTGAAAACGTTGCAAAGAATTGGTGTTAGTCTTTCCTTCCATTTTTTGTAAAAGCTTGCAGGCAATCCATCAGGACCTGGAGCTTTATTGCTTTTCATTTCGGTGATGTTTTGCATAATCTCTTGTATTTCAAGGGGAGAATTTAGTTTTTCCTTTGTTTCATTTTCTAAGCTGGGTAATTTTGCTATTATTTCACGCAGCCGTGGATGGGGAGACTTAGTATTTGTTGCAAAAAGATCGGTGTAATGAGAGACGAATGCACGCTGAATATCGTTTTCATTTGTCAATTCTTGACCATTTAGTTTTATCACTGACACCGACTTTTTCCGAACATACTCTCGTTCAGCATGAATGTTTCTCTTCGTGGGCTGTTCACCTTCAATTAGTTGTAGGGTGCGAGTCCTTACCGCAGCTCCTTCATATCGCTTCTTGTCGTAATCTTCGATTTGTTTCTTAATGTTTTTGATTTCATTCTTATACATCCCTGGCTGCTGGCATTCAAGATTGTATAGGTATAAGAGGTCTCCATTTAAGCGCTTCTCTTCTTTTTTCATAATATCTAATTATCGAAGACCTCTCAATCGCTAGTTTCCGTATCCTCATTTTAAACAGATCCCAACTTTGGCACCACCCGGTTTTGACTTGTTCAAGGTCATGTATGAGACCTTCTACTGCATTTTGAAAAGCATTATCTCCTAACAATGTTTCATTCATTTTCCAACATTCCCATGACTGCGGCCTTTCCGTTCTTCGTTTTCGATCCGAACCTACGCTGACAATGACCAGACAATGATCTGAAAAATATGTAGGGATCACATTGTAGTTACTAAGCGCTCTACTAGCCGAACCAGGTACGTAGATTCGGTCCAAACGCGCATGTGATGAACCCTGAAAGTGTGTGTATTGGAGAACGTTCTGTGTTGTACAAACATCTATGAGGTCGCAATCCCTAACCAGAGCTCGGAGAACGTCTACACTTGGGTCCGTAATTTTCTTGTTCGGAATTCTGTCCCTGACATTCAAAACACAGTTAAAATCTCCGAGCACAATAACATCGAATCTCGTATCGGCATGTATCCTCACTTGATTAAATAAGTTTTCTCTTTGCGCTTGGTCATTGTAAGCGTAAACAACGACTATGCGGCAGGGGTTTCCTTGTATAAGGGCATTAGCAACTAGGAGCCTTCCCGCATCTGCACCTTCGATTAAACTGCACATTCGATAGTCAAAACCTTTTCGGAACAAGAGCGCACATCCAGCCGAATAATCAATTGCTGGGCAGTGGTAGATGTCGTATGAGCTTGCCCATAGGGTGTTTGCCGAGAACAGAACATTTCCTTCAGAAACTTTAGTCTCTTGGAGTGCTACTATGTCGATGTTGTGCGGTTCTAAAAACCGAAACAGCTGATATTGTTTTTTGCGCGAATTTATACCTCGAACGTTAAGAGAGCATATGGTGAAAGTACTCAACTGGGTGGTGCCAAGGTTGACTGTGGTCATTTACACGTTGGGTTCTGATCTGGTTAGGTTGATTTTTTCCGCTCCTTAAACTTCGACTTTCCCCGCTGTTCTTGTAGGTCCATGCGCCCTCGTTCGTCTTCTCTAACGACGAGGACATCTTCAGAGCAGCAAGGTTCCTCAGTCAAAAGGGCTTCACTTGTGTCCACCTTCGCCTTCTTGCTCGTCCTCTCGTCTTTTCCCTCATTTGAAGTAGGCGACGTTGATTGGATGGACAACTTTCTTGCCTCCTTGGCTTTGTTGGTGGAAGTGTCATCCTTGGTTCTAGTTGGCGTTTCTTGCGTTAAGACAACCTCCAGACTAGGCTTGGGTGCTTCTTCATGTTGACCCGAGGGCCCTTCACCTGAACTGGAGGTATTTTCGTGGGATTCCTGAGACTCACCCGTTGGTTCCGAGTCTTTCGTGAACATCTCATCGACGTCCATGATGTGCTCGCTTACATCAGCCGTTGGAGAGGCGTTACCTTGTAGCTTAGATGCATAGGTAACAATGCATTCCTCGGTAGAATGGCCAAACCGCCAGCACTGCGTGCAGCGTGGGGTCGAGCACTGCCTGCGGATGTGGCCAATCGCTTTGCAGCGCAGACAGAGCGGAGGTCGTCCGGGAATGACCACCAGAGTGTTCACTCCGTAGATGTTGAGCGTGTGTGGGACCTTGTCAACCGTGAGGTGGTCTTTGAGGGCGAGGGTCACTATTCGGGTCAGGGTGTCTGTTTCTTCGAGATCTGAAAATCTCCACTTCTCTCTTGATATATCTTTAACCGTTCCAAACGGTTCCAACACCTTCTTGATTTCATTGTCTGGAAGCTGAGGTGGTAGCCACAGTAGCTTCATCTTGATTTCGTCCTTGGTTGGATCAATCACAAGGCACCTTTTCTGCTTGATCTCAAGTTCTTCGCATGCCTTGATTTTGCATTTTGCGGCTCCGTTGGCGAAGACAGCCATCCAGACATGGCTCATTTGATATGGGCCTAATGCTATTAGTTCAGTTCGCTCAATCATCGAAAAAAGAACTTCCTTGAAGTCTGTTGCCTTGTAGGGCCTTCCGGACATGTCCGCATGAAGAAAGAGGGAGTTTGTAACTAGCATACCTGTCGGTAGACGTGGAAGAATGATACGATAATCCTTGGACTGCTTGGAGCATTCCACTGCCTGTTCATTTACCCGGTCAACAAGGACCGTCATGCTGCTCTCCTTGGAGCTCATCTTGCGTCTTCCTAAATCGCTGCCTTCTTTGCAGCGGGTCCCAGGGCCACAAGGGCCCCAGTAAGTGACTTAAAATCGGAAGGCGAAAAATTCGGGCGTTCAATGGCGAGCACTTCTTCTTCCACCAACGAGCCATAGAGGGAGCAGGTGCAACCAGATCATCCTCGAGGTAAAAAGTAATGCCATCTTTAACTTCTTTTTTTCTACCTGACTAGTATCTGGTAAATGGCTTTGATAAGCTGACATATAAAGCGCAATATCAACTTTTGGTTACCTGATTTATTGGAGACACATTAAATGATATTCGTATTATGTACAAGTCGGTGAGCAAAATATACGCAATTACATGAAGTTGTGATCTATTAAGCTTCATTTTACGGGCGGTCACCTGATAGCAAGCTCGAGACTGCAGACCAGTGTTGTTGGTGTAACTGAAAACGAGTGACGAAATACCTTATTCGTTAATTGCATATGTAAAAGGAACGCCTTACAGATCTACGGTACCTCAAAGTAAAAGTAACGCGTTGCCGCTACCAATAAAAAGTAACGGGTGTCTTTGAGTCACTTTTTGATTTATATATTAAACGTTTTACTGCTTCGGCATTTCGGGTATGCATAAGCACCAAATTTCAAGAAAATATTATGAAGGCATGTGGGACGAGTACAAGAATTCACAAGCCTTGGCGCCTAAAAACAATAAAAAAATGAAGTGTAATTTTTTTTGTCTTAGAAAAGATGTGGTACGTAAACACTTCTTTTGAAAAAGTAAAGCCTAATTTGCTACGTTTCTGAAAATAACTCGTTACCGGTAACGCCGCTTTCTAGTAACGCGTTACCGTCAACACTGCGTGAGACATCCGAGAGATAAGTTGAAGGTGGTAATGTAAACCCCACCTTCAACTTTCAGCGTACGTTACAGAAAGAATTTTGTATCCGCCCGCCGGGCATCCGTTTTTTGAGCGTGAGCGGCGACGATTGTGTACCATTTGATATGTTCTTTCTTTTAAGACTGAGCAGCTGCACTATGGCGGTCGCGCATGGCAGTGCGTCATGCCGACCCCAATACCAAAGAAGTTCGATTTAACACGCCCTGCAAAAGCTTTGCAGAGCATTTTTATTATTATTTGACATGTGTCCTCTGCTTTATGCAATAAAGAAAAAAAAGGCTTGTTGGTCTAGGGGTATGATTCTCGCTTAGGGTCCGAGAGGTCCCGGGTTGAAATCCCGGACAAGCTCGATATGTTTTTTTTTTCCTTTTGTTTACAGTACTGTTATGTTTGTTATTGTTTCTTCGGTGGTAGTAGCAGTCTTCATTCAGCATTAATCCATCAAAAGCTACCGACAAAGCGGACAACGAAAACAAAAAAAAATGAAAAAACGTTTACAATTCTTTGTAACGCCGAATTAGAGTGCAGCTCTTGAGGAGGAGGAGGGGAAGGTACGAAGGGGAAGATATGCCCCTCCTCCCCCTCCGTACACTCCCCTCCTCCTCTCCTGCTCCCCTCCCATGTAGTGGGAAATTTTCGCTAAATATCTCGCTAAATTTAGCAGAAATGTTCCCGCTAAATTTATCGGGAAATCTAGCAAAAATTTATCCTGCTAAATTTAGTGGGGAAACTGAATTGGTGTTGAGGTCACGTGACGTAAATTTCCCCACTAAATTTAGTGGGGAAACTGAATTGGTGTTGAGGTCACGTGACGTAAATTTTCCCGCTAAATTTAGTGGGGAAACTGAATTGGTGTTGAGGTCACGTGGACGTAAATTTTCCCGCTAAATCTAGTGGGGAAACTAATATTGGTGTTGAGGTCACGTGACGTAAATTTTCCCGCTAAATTTAGTGGGGAAACTGAAATTGGTGTTGAGGTCACGTGACGTAAATTTCCCCGCTAAATTTAGTGGGAAACTGAATTGGTGTTGAGGTCACGTGACGTAAATTTTCCGCTAAATCTAGTGGGGAAACTGAATTGGTGTCATGATTGTTGTGACACGAGACGTAACGTCATTTCCCCGCTAAATTTAGTGGGGAAACTGAATTGGTGTTGAGGTCACGTGACGTAAATTTCCCCGCTAAATTTAGTGGGGAAACTGAATTGGTGTTGAGGTCACGTGACGTAAATTTCCCCACTAAATTTAGTGGGGAAACTGAATTGGTGTTGAGGTCACGTGACGTAAATTTCCCCGCTAATTTTGTGGGGAAACTGAATTGCGTTGAGGTCACGTGACGTAAATTTCCCCGCTAAATTTAGTGGGGAAACTGAATTGGTGTTGAGGTGACGTGGACGTAAATTTCCCGCTAAATTTAGTGGGGAAACTGGATTGGTGTTGAGGTCACGTGACGTAAATTTTCCCGCTAAATTTAGTGGGGAAACTGAATTGGTCTTGAAGTAACGTGACGTAAATTTTTCCCGCTAAATTTAGTGGGAAAATTGAATTGGTGTTGAGGTCACGTGACGTAAATTTTCCCGCTAAATTTAGCGGGGAAACTGAATTGGTGTTGAGGTCACGTGACGTCAATTTCCTCGCTAAATTTAGTGGGTTAAGTTTTCTTGCTAAATTTAGCGGGGAAATTAAAGCCACGTGACCTCAACCCCAATTCAGTTTCCCCACTAAATTTAGCGGGAAAACTGTGATGTCCTATAATGCAACGCGTGCGGTTACGCCGACGCCGCTCAACCCAGAAACGGGCGCCTAAAGGTCTATTCACACGGTGCATCTTGTTGGCGAATCTTTTGTCGCTAAACTAGGTTTCGGGAAATAAATTCCCGTCTGAACGCGACCGAAGAAGTGGCGCGCCTCCGAAAAAAGTGGCCCGTGTTCCTCGCTTCTGTAGCAATTTTTAGCTGAAACCTCACCGAGGCCTGTCAATCACCCGAAGGAGAAACGCGGACGCTGCCAATGGCCGCTCGACTTCGCTATGACGTCTGACCTTCGAGGAGGAGCGAGCTTTGGAGGAGTTTGATTTTTGGCCGATTCCGTATCCGAGCCAAAGCCGAAAGAAAAAAGCAAACATGGCGACCGACAAGCGGAGAAGCGGTGCGTGCGGGCGATGAATCTTGTTCCTACTCGGTTGCAGGTGTGTGAACGGCGCTTAGCAGTATGGGTTGGTGGCGCGGTGCAGATTCATCAACAGTCGCGTCGAGTGCAAGCACCGCATATAAACATAATGACTGGGGATAATTTTCTTCATTAGCGCCGCAAAAATGTCCGAAACGCTTCGAGATCACCCGCCTGTTCTTTGACGTTCGCGGTCTTTACCGGGTTTGGCGGACTTGTAAACCCGGTGAGCCGAATCTGAAGAAGTTCATTGACTGGCATTAATAAAATAGACTGTCTCTTCACACTGTGCGTACTTCATATCATTTTGATGCGAAACGCTTGGTATTCCCGGTGCAGCTGACAAGGTATGGCGAAATTCTCGTGAGTGAATACGTCACAGGTTTCGCGCGTCAAACTCTAGGTGTGAACAGGCCGATTTCGCGAAATCTCGGTTTTGCTAAACTGTGGCGCGTTGAAAAGATGTATCGTGTGAATAAGCCTTAAGAGCTGAGCTCTTGAAAAGCAACTCATTTGTTGCTTGCCTCAATTAGTTCCCAGCACCGCCCTCATCCTTTCAACTCGCACTCAGACATAGATCGTCGACTTCCGTACTTCAACAGCTTCAACAACAACAGTTATTTTGTTTTGTTTTTACTGACGTGCAATATACTTGCCTTGTGTTGGTTATCCAAGCATCAAGGAGCATGCCGGGAACATAGTTACACGCGCTGCGCCTGCTGGCGTTGGAAGTAGCATTTTTTTAAGCAAAAATATAAAACAACTGGCAGTTCGCACGTGCGTCCACTAACGCCTTTTGTTGATGATTTCCTTAAAATCTGTAATACATATAAGGCGAGCGCAAGCAGCGAGTGTAACTACGTTCCCAGAATGCTTCTTGATGCTTAATTTAGCAATAGGTCTTTTCCGTAGGCGCAGACGTTCCATAAATGAGGCTTTCCTTTTTCTTTTTCGCGCGCTTCTTTTTTTAATTTTGTGACGGACTGCTCTATGCGTTGAATAGTATGTACACTCGTCTGGTGACCCCAGCAGCTCCAGCTCGGGGTTCTGCGAACCCGCCCACCCATGATCCTAGCAAGTTTGTTGGGCTCATTTTTAACAGAAGGTGAGCCATGGCTTAACACTTTACCAGCTAAAGTACACTCCCTCAATGCATGTTTGGCGAAAGTTCGAGCTTTCTAACTCCAAGCTACAGTCACTGCATGGGTTGCCAGGAGTAACGCATTCCTTTCTTTTCGCGTTTTGCCGACAGCATACTCACTCCAGCCGATCATGTTTTGGCTCGGTGAGTATCATTCGACGGCAGCGATCACGTGACACAAGCACCGCTAGACTCACCTCCATTAGCACTTCAAGTGGCTCTAATCGCCACCATCTTGGGTCCAGCAAACAACTGCACACACACACCCTCTGCTGCTCATCGAACGCGCGTTTACGCGCCGTCTTTTCCACGCGGTTACCGACGACGCAAGCAAGGAGGTTGTGTGCTTAGTGGCACAATGCCTGCTTGTTGCGCTTTTAGGTGCAGCAGCAGGTCAGAGAATAGAAAGACTCTTCCGGATCCCGTTTGGAAAGAACGCAACTGGAAGACGGAGGAAGAAGGCTTGGGTGGCCATAGTAAAACGGAAAGATTTCGAGCCCACTGCAACAAGCAAGCTGAGTGAGGTGAGTGCCGATTACACCTGGTTCATTCCGGGTATCGCTCGTTGCCTCGCAGTCGAACAGGCGTCAACTGTGTTTGGTTTCGCACGAGCGACACTCTTGCGATTTGGTAAGCGACGGGCTAAGCTTAAACCGGTGTTGGGGCAGATCTTTCACTGTCGCATATCGTGTCGCTCAATTTTAGATGTGTAGCAAACTTCGCTAATCCATCGAAGGTCGCGTGCATGAGGTTGCCTCTTACAGTGACGTACCGAGCGAAAGCGGGACCTTGTGACTCTGGAAAGAATTGCTTTCATGCAGTTTATATTCTCGCTATTTTCGTGGTTTCGTGAAATGGTTCTGAATAGCATTTAGGTCGCAGTGTTTTCCGTTCAGATTGCCACAACATGCTGCGTTTTTTTTTTATTACAATGACTTCTAGGATTACTTCGAAGAGTCTCAATTCGAAACGCACAAAGCCGATGGCAGAAAGCTCCTTAAACAGAGCGCAGTCCCTACAATTCTTGGTGCTGGACTTGTCATCGCAACCAAGCAAAAAACGGTCAGAGAGCAAATCATGTAATGTAATGTTAATTACCTGCGGAAGCTAATCACAGCACCACAAAAGCTTTTGTGTAGCCCATCCCTCAGTTTAAATAAAGCTCTTTCTACACGCTCCAATGCATGTCATTATTGCCTTCATACCCCGCCGGTCGACGCGTGGAACCAAGATGGCGGCGTCATGGTTTCGGTTTCAGCGCCGCGCCGCGGTTCTAACACGAACCTTCGGAGTTTCGTTACTCTGGGAACCCATACAGTGACTCTATGGTCCAAGCACCAATCTTTTTCGGCTCGTTCTGCGGTGTAAGATGCACTGTAGCATAGCCTCCTCCATACTCACAAAGCTTTGCAGTTCGACGACGGGGCCATAGAGTGCCCGGTCGCAGATTTGGAGCACGAGGATCTGGTATCAGAGAGCATTTCCAACGCCCCTCGATTCTGACAAAAGTGACGCCATTCATTGTTGTAAAAATGCTCGAGACGCGTGCCGTGCGCCTCTGTTTGGGAAGAACATGGCGTCTGAAATCTAGCTCAGTGCTGCGCTGTGCCGCCATAATCTTCCCAAGGGCTGCACGTTGCACGTGCCTCGTGCATCGACGCACCTTGCGCTGCTTTTAAAACATGAAGGGCTTTAAACATTTCTGGTATTCAGCGCACTGCTTCTGCAGCGGCGAGGACCTGAAGCTTATGACTTTCAAACTCGACGAGAAAAGAAGCGGCAGCGCGAAAGAACGTGAGGAGCACGAGCGAATATTCCATCGTTCGGGACAAGTGTGTTTCGGCGTCTCGCCACAGCGGGGCGCCCGTTACATGCCTCTTGTTTGCCGCTCTACCTTTTCACTTCCGGCGACCGCGTCTCGTGGCGATCTGCCAGGCTTTGTCAGTATAGAGGAGGCTATGACTGTAGCCATCGCGTACATTTTGAATTCGAGAGCGACACCACACTACTGACAAACTTGCCTTGGAGTGCCTGTAAATGCGCGAGCATTTGACTTTCCGGTGCAGCATGCAGCCGCATCTTTCGTTTGGATCGGTCGCGGCTTGGACTGGAGTGGACGGGTTTCGTTAGACCGCTGCGCGGTTCCCGCCTACGCTCTTTGGCTCCATTTCTTCCGCTCAGTTTTCGTACGCCTTCAGCTGTTTCAGGGAAGGCGACGGGCGCGACACGAGTTCACCGCGCATGCCCAGTCGTGCATCTTCCACAGAACTCCGAAGCGCACACGCACGGGCTTGGTCGTGTCCTTCACTACAGGGCGAAACAAGGAGACGGCAGGCTCTTTAAATCGACCGGAAAATTCGGTTTCTTAACCTATCGCGCTACGACTTTGTGCAGCGTTGCCCACAGATGGTGCATTTTTTTCGTAAAATTTGCAAAGAACGAACTTACCTGAGAAAAAGTAAAGAAAGAAAAAGGCTTAGCTCCTATGGAAACGCAGCGACGCCACCGGTCTGCAAACAACACGGCGCCGTTTCGCACGGGAGACAAGAGATGGCGCAAGCGGTCGCGACGCCAACTGCCGCCAACGAACGAGCAGACGACGCCGAGAGCCATCGTGTTTAGCAGACAAGGAACCGCAGTTCCTTGTTGTTACCGCGCCTGTTTTTGTTTCTGCGACTGTCGCCGCCTGCGGAACGCGAGCCGCTTTTGAGTCGAAAGGATCGTCTGCTAAAGTGCCGGCTCTCGGCGCCGTATGCTCGTTCGTTGGCGGCGTTCGTTGCGCCATCTCTTGTCTCCCGTGCGAAACGGCGCCGTGTTGTTTGAAGACCGGTGGCGTCGCTGCGTTTCCATAGGAGCTAAGCCTTTTTCTTTCTTTACTTTTTTCCTCAGGTAAATTCGTTCTTTGCAAATTTTACGAAAAAAATGCACCATCTGTGGGCAACGCTGCACAAAATCGTAGCGCGATAGGTTAAGAAACCGAATTTTCCGGTCGATTTAAAGAGCCTGCCGTCTCCTTGTTTCACCCGGTAGATCACGGCCACTTTGAGACGGCGCTCGCGTTAGAAAATCAAAGCAGCTACACTTATCTAAGTGTCGAACACAATGTCCTAAGCTTCAAAAAGCTTCCCGCTCGATCATACGCAGTGTAAGATCTAATTTTCGAGAACCCAGAACGAAAAATTCAACAGTATGCGTGGCAGCGATCCAGGGGAGGTGCGCTGCCTGCATCCAAAACCGCCGACGCCTGGGAGAGCAGACTGGCTGGCCGAAGGCGACAGGGTATACCGTTGCCAGGTTGGAATTGCCATCCTTCGCCGACGTCGGAGCCACCGCGCTAAACGCTAACGCATTTCGTGGAGAATTGGCGCTGGCGACGGCAGCGATTTTCGGCGTCATCTCTTTGTTTCCCTTTGGCAAAGTCTGTTTGACTCGAAGGTGACCGAAGCATCTAAACTCGTCAACCAGAAAGTTGGTCGAAGTTCACGGAGCGCACAGATTGGCCGGTTGCGATGATGATTTCGCGTTTTATTTTTTCGCCGACGTCCAATCGGCGTGCTTCGCTGAATGTTGTCGCTCCAACTTTGTGTTTGACGAGGTTTAGGACCCCACAGTTTAAGTAAACAAACAAGTACGCATCATTAAAGTATTGAACGGAAAACTCTTGACCCCTCTACATTGTTTTTAAAAACTACTCTTAAACCCCCCCCCCCCCCCAAAAAATAAAAATGAAAGCCGTTTACAACTCCCTGCAACGCCGAAAGATTAGAGCGCAGCTCTTAGAGGAGGAGGGAAGGGTACTGAGGGGGGGTATACCCTTCTCCTCCTCCTCCTCCTCCCCCCATTCTTTAATCTCCTCCGGGGGAGGGGTCAGTCGTGACCTCGGAGAGGGGGGAGGTCACATGACCTCGAGAGGGGGTCACGTGAGCCTGGGGGGTCACGTGACCTGGGGGTCACGTGACATGGGGGGCTCGCCCTGGTGCGATTATAGGACATTTCCCCACAATGCACCACGCGGTTACGCCGACGGCGACGGCGGCACGCCGCTCAAGCCGGAAAAACGGGCGCCTAAGAGCTGCGCTCTAAAAAAGCAACGTTAAACGTAAGGCGTAGGACACGCATTTTTGCACGTTGAAGTAGTACTATAGATAAAGATTATGGATACGTCCAGTGCTTCCCTTCGCCTGTCACGTATCTCTGTGGACAACTGCTTCCGGAGTTCCGAAACCCCACGACGCTCAGAACGCACTTATGCCCACGCTCGTTTCAGTCAACCCGAGTACCATGAGCGCGATAAGGCCATGCTGGCGCACTTTTCATTCTTCTTGAGTTCCACAGAAGAAGTTTCCGCCAAGTGTGCCCGCCATGTGTGACACTTTCTGAATAAAGCGAAGCAGTGCGAAAGGCAGTACGACAACAGTGAAACCGCCCAGTACGGCAGACACCAAAAGAGTGGGAGGAGAAGTCCCCCTCTCAGGGGTTCTCCTCGCTTCCCGTCCAACTCGTCCGCCGGTGCACAAGTGAGAACCACGTGCGTGCGAGCAGCCGTATAACGGACAAAATTTGTTTTGTTTTTATTATCGCAACGATAGACGAAATGATATATATTATGTAATATATATTTATATATTTATAAAAAAGGAAATTGCACCGGTCAGTCCAAGCACTACCGCCCCCGATTCTTATGAACAGTATGTACACCAGATACCCGGCCATGCCGCGTCGGTGGAACAGTGAAGTAGCAACCCCTCTGACGCGACATAAAACGAAAACAAAAGACCGATGGGGAAAATGAGACACTCGCGCCAAACGAACAAAGGGACAAGCCGAAACGGGACACGGGGGCCCGCCCTCCCGGGAGGCGGTCCCCCAACCGAGGAGAAACCAGGGGGCTGTCGGAAAGGCGGCCAAGCTCTACCGGGGGACGCAAACTCTGCCCGCCGGAACTCTAAGAAGTACGAGGGGGGAACCGTTATTGGCGCTGCGGGCCCACGCCCGTCCAGGGATTCCCAGGGCAGCTGAGCTTCAGCGCGGCTGCGCTGGGCGGCCTGCTGTCTGCGCCGCCGCCGCCGGCGCTCGGTGTGTACCACACGGCGCGCCCGGCCTCGCGCAGCCCCTCCGAGGCCCCTGGAGCACGCGGCGCCACGCCTCGGCGCCTATTCCGGGACAGTAAGACGAGCTGGGGAGTCTCACTGCAGCGGTACGAGGGCACCGGCGAGTGAACGGGTACCCAGACAGACCGACCTACCAAGCGGCGCGGTTTTTACCCAAGCATTGGCCATTGGCTGCCGATGGTCTTTTGGCCAATGGCCGGGGAGTGGCCATTCGGTGGCCAGTGCTTAGGCCGATGGCCGCAGTGGCCAGTGGGCATTGGCGAATGGCCAGAGAGTTAGGTTATTCATCGGCCAATGGCTGGCCATCGTCTGGCCACTGGCCAAGTGACCATTTACAGGCATTGACCAATGATTGGCCACATCTGCTCTGCTTGGCTCACTGACCTCACCTCTGCAGCCTGACCTGACTGAGCTCTCACTAACGTGACTCAGCTTTAGACCAAAGCTTAAGCTTTGGT